>JAGVSM010004376.1:0-31154 GCA_022494885.1 Micrasema longulum | reverse complement strand
GAGACACTAGCCACAGGACCACAACCCGATCAGATTTTGTTGTATTTTACCAAGTTATATTTTGTGTTTGAAGATTTAAAATAAATAAAAAAAATAATTGGTCGAGTTAACATATTACAACTTAATCTAACCTAGCAAATCGTTTTTATTATTGGGACTCGTTGCACATTATTTATTGAGTGTATATCAATTAAATCATTTAAAAAAATGGAAGTCAAGGCATCTACAGGGCTTATGACCTGTCACTGGCTGGTTTAAGTGACCATTTAACACACTGTGTTACATTCACCATTTGAACATCTGTATTCCTTCAATTATTTCATCTGTTGATGTTTATTAAATGAAAGAGATGAAACATTTTTACTAACAGCTTTCTAGGGAGTTGAATCCAGTCCTTGTCTACAAAAACTTGAACAAACTCAAAATATTGTTTAACAGTTTGACAATATCATTGGTAAGCACCTTATATTTATCTGCTGCTCATAAAACAAAAAAACAAATTCAAATAACCCAACATTTCGTAATTAAAAATCGTATCGCCTGTATTTCCCTCCAAACAGTATGACTGGATTTTATTTCGGAGTTTGAAAACAATATTTACCTACTCTGTTATTTGGATTCCATAAACCAATTTGCCCGAGCAATATTTTGGTGCGACCGGTATAATGTTTTGAAATAATTTCTACAGTAAGTACCAAACGGCCAGAACTTTGTATTCAAACCATTCAAAAGTTTTTAATTGGGAATCAATATAAAAAGGTAAATGTTAGAACAGAGATTGATGATTTCAGTTTTTGTGTAGACCAAACCTTGAAAACAAATTCTCGAATAATTATTTTCAACGCGTTGGAAACCGCCAATTGTTGCGTGCTAGAAAATTCGGCCCATCGGGCCTCTTTAAATCACCCCATCGGGCCTCTTTAAATTGACCCATCGGGCATCTTTAAATCGGCCTATCGGGCCTTTTTTTAATCAGCCTTACGGTCCTCAATCTATTATGATCCCGGGCACCTATAAATACCACGCCCTTTTAGATCTTACCATTTATTTTTTTGTTGCTCTGAGCAATCTAAATAAAACATCTTTTTTCAATTAAACTTTGGAGATCTCTATAAACGATGTTTTTTACCAACAATATTTTGAGTTTGTCCACATTTTTGTAGACAAAGATTGTATTCAATTCCATAGGGAGCTGTGTGTTTGTATGTTTTTGACTAGTTTTATTGATTTTTAAAGTACCGTAAGATTTGTCTAGTTTTGTAGGTATTTTCTGCAAATTGAGAAATGCAGTTTTTGAGAAAGACGCCATTTTGAAAAGATGATTATTACAGTTTTTTGTATGAAAACGGTTTGGTTGTTTTAAGCAGAACATGGAATTGACCTTACTGCACCTGATAACATCAATATATCATTTTTTTAAATTGAAGACTGGCTGCTTTCTGCATAACTACGTTCAGTTTAAAGTAGGTTTAAGGTCTTGGATTAGTATGGAAGGAACAAATAGACACCTTTACCTTACTGCAGTTTTCGTAATATCAAAATATGTTCATTTTGTTTTTTTTTATTTTCTTTTTATGGTCATGTCATATTTATATGCTATAAACTTATTAATCATTAAACAAGGAATGGCCCACTCTCAGACGCTGAAGTCTTTGTGGGATTTTTTCCCAAATTATGCTTAATTTTAAGATGTATTTTTTGTAAATAAAATTCTATATATATGTAGATATGTGTGGGAAAAAAAGAAAGGCCCTTTAAGTGTTTTTATAATCCATTATCTAAAATGTGCTTCATCTCTATTGTAATATGTTTATATTAACAGTCCGTATGGAGTCGAATCCAGTCCATGTGAACAAAAATTTGAATAAACTTAAAACATTGCTGATATCTTTCAAAGTTATTTTTTTCGACTTTATTTAGATGTCACTCTCTGCATATTACAGGCCACATGCTGCAAATACTTAGATTATTATATTATTAATTTGAAATGCAATAATATCTTCTTGTAGAGTGTTGAACCTCTATTATTTAATACTTAGCTCTTTTATTTTTGCGATCTTTTAACTACAGCGCGCAACACCTCGTTTTTCTGCCCCGTCAGCCAAAATCGACATCAACAAATTCAACAATACCTCAGTCATTACTCATTATATCACCTGGATAACTAACATCAGCAGTACTTTGCGCTAAGATACAATTTTCCTACATTGACCAGTTTATTAAGAATGTATCTCGAGACCACCTCATCGGAGGGGAATTACTGTGAAATTCATTATACATTGATTGACGACACTCAAACGTGCAACGATTTCACCCAAAATAAAGAGCCAGTGAAGGACTAATGAAGCAAGTCATCATTTTACATTTAAAACATTACATTTTATTCTGCAAGACTAATAGTATTGCACATAAAACGCCCGGCTGCGTAAGAGCAACATCCTGCAATTCATTCACGCCATCGATACATGAAAAGCAAAAAAACGTGGCCCATGAAAAGACCACAGAGCGTGGTAACGCCCAGTCAGCCCAACAAGTCAGCCCAAGAAAGTCAACCCAGTCATACAGAAAATTGGTTCTAACATTTAGTTCAAGTGCGGCGAGTTCAACTCCTCATCGCCGTTACTCTCGTGCTTCACAACAAAGTGTCGTATCTTATTCAACATTTAACAAACGCATCAAAACATCAATCACGTTTCTTCTGTCAATCTTCAACTGGAGTAAGAGCTCTATAAGATTCAACCAGCTAAATTCTACTTATGTAAAAGATATATATAAATATTTACCATTTGTTCAAAAACGCTATCCCCCTGTGTTAAAACATCAATCAATCATAATAAACTCCGTAGGGTATAAAATCGAGAAGTTACTTGTCTTTTAACATTTGAACGTATTCTTAATATTGTTGAACAGTGTTTATTACTGTTTCCTCTCGCTAGTCAGCAAGCTCGCCATGTACCATACAGCGATGCCTTTTGTAAAATTTTCCAAAGTTGTGCTTGAAAAGTTAGATTTTCCAGCGCCGTGTTTTTGTCTCTAGAGATTTTCCAGTTTGTTTTTTCCATTTGAATAATGTGTGAGTTTTATTGCTTTTACCAAGATTCATTCAGAATTTTTTACGCTATCTGAACCGTATTTTCTGACGTTTGTACTGCCAATATAGTAGCACACAGAGAAGGATAGTTTGACGTCTACTAGATCAATTATTGGCAAGGTACGAAGATGTATATTTAGTTATTTTTGAAAAAACATTACAAAAAGCCTTCACACTATTACACTTGAAAGCTATCGTATTTATTTAAACTCAGTATTTTGCCAGAAAGAACTAGTAACAGCATGATATTAAATTTATAATGTCTTCCAAAGGTCTGCGAATGGATTTATATACAATGTAAGTTTTAGTCTGATGAAGGGGTAGGTTAATACCAAAAATAGTTACTTTTATTCTTCCCAGGCGACATTGCGAGATTCCCGCGAAATTCTATTTTTCACGCATTTGAAGCAAATGCTCTTCGGGTAAATACCATTAGCGACCCTTTTAAATGAAAAAGCAATATTTTTGTTTTGCATAATAAGTATTGGTTCTTGAGGATTTTACCAAATGGCTCAATAACCAATAATAATAATAATCAAAGTTTATTAACAAAAATAAAAATAACTTTATCTACTACATAAACACTTAGGTAATAGATTTCTCTGGATCATGTCTAGTCTGCCTAACTAGGTACAACCTGTTTTAAGGCAGACATTTTTATGCAAAAATAAACAATAGCATTACTACCTACTTGTTAATATACGAAACAGTTATACAAAATTAATTTATTAGGAATTTATTTTTAGTAAATTTTCCGATTTTTCTCGACCTAAATCCAGTAACCAATTTTTTACAAATTTGTTAAATTGAATCCGGGTCATGGTTTTGCAATCTTTGGGTAGCATGTTGAATATTTTGGGGCCCAGAAACATGAAAATCCTTTGCCCGAATTCAGAGTTTGTGATAGACCCCATGACCCATCCTCTAGTTTGACTTCTGGTAGTGTGGTAGTGTTCCTTTTGGGATTTGATAGAATAATGCATCTGAACTCTACGTATATTACATTCTGTGGAGTGTGTAATTTCTATCAGCAGGTAACTGAATACAATATTTTATACAATTTTAGTACATGAAAATTGATGGACCTTAAAGTCCTTAGAATTTTTCTAAACCAGATTGCGTATTTTTCTTGTAAAACTTATTGCCTTTTTTTTCATCAATTCTTTATTCACCAAAAAAACTTAAATATCCGAGTATTTTTAGATAAAAAAACATGATAAATAGCTTTTCAAGCAATTTTTTATCGGGTGTCAGCAAACAAATATAATATTTTCCCTAACAAGCTAAAAAAACGAATAACAATGAAAATATCCATGTTTTTTGTTTCTGATGGTGTATTTTGATTCTGAAATTGATTTTGCCTATCGTTTCTAAAACTGATTGCGTATTTTGTTTTTAAAACTTACTGCGTGTTTTTTTTATTAAACTTTATTTCGTTTCTCAAATTAATTGTAGTGGTTGTGTGTTACTTTTCTAAAACTGATTGGCTATTTTGTTTCTAAAACTGATTGTGTCTTGCAGAATTTTTATGTCGTGTAATACTGTAACAGATTCAGTCATTTTGGTTATTATGTCGTGCAAATAAAGAACGCATTTCTGTGGTGAAATGGAACCGGAATATGGACGTGTTTATTAGGTTTTACGACTAATCTCGAATAAAAACTCTGAAAATGTCAATTGAGTGGATATAATAACAGCGCTTCTTAGTGTAGTATTGGCACCTTCTTGATTTGATTCACGAGTCCTGGAAAAATAAAGATTAATTAATGACTGTTTATATGTTTTAAAATTGCAATATAATACAGTTTTTAGACCGGCACTTTTTGAAAGAATGCCCTAAAACACTGCTTTTACGACTTTTCTACCATTTGTTTTTATATGAATTATTTTATTGATATTTCGTCGATAAATCTTGAATAAATTTAGTACATTGTTTTCTTTATAATGTACTAAAATTGTTTTAATGTATTTAATTTATTGAACAAAGATACTATGAAATAAAAAAAAAAACAACTTACATTTTTTTTAAAGTAGTCCCTTTTCTCAGAACCACTGTTAAATTAAAGAGTAAAATTGTAATGAAATATTGTATTCTGTACACTTTCAGAGTAAAATTATGGCGAGAAATATATCATTTGGCTCGCTTAAAATAAGATGTTCTACAATTATTCAACCCCCTGGAAAGGGGAGGTTTTCAGGGAAACTTTTCTCTCCTTTTTGTTAGGAAAAACTGGAAAGTTCGTTTCCCAGCCTGGTCGTTATAACGGCGTTATATAGTAGTAACGAAGCGGTTGCGCTTTTCTCGGGTCAATTAACGTCCGCTACTTCGGAGGCTTCAAACTTTGTTTTTGTCCTGTAGGCTGTTGGAA
Source organism: Micrasema longulum (assembly GCA_022494885.1). Taxonomy (NCBI): domain Eukaryota; kingdom Metazoa; phylum Arthropoda; class Insecta; order Trichoptera; family Brachycentridae; genus Micrasema; species Micrasema longulum. Next base: position 25,694 of record JAGVSM010004376.1, on the reverse strand, counting down.
CGTTCTATAAAATCGAATATCAGTAATACTGAAAACTCAAATTTTTCAGTTTCATCGGTTTGTTTTCATTATAATCCGGTTTTTAGAACTTATTTTTAAGAATAGCCGAGTTAATAAAATACTCCAAATTGGAAAAACATTTGCAGCAAATTGAAAAATTAAATTAATTATTTTTAAATGATATATGATATTAAATCTGCACTGGTTTAACGATAAAAATTATTTAAAAGGTATTATTTTCATAAAATATATTTTTTTTAAATTTACTAAAACGTTTCAATTTTTGGGGTTTTCTCGTGGAATTTCACAGTAAAGCGGGTTAGAACCGACTACCTCTGATTCGTGAGTTTATTTGCCAAGGTAATGAAATCCGATTAAAATATATTGGTGTTTATGCAAAAAAAAAAAAGAAATTTAATATGGCATTATTTTTATTAAAAGCATTTACTTTGTGGTCAAGCATTTCAACCAAAAGTAAGTAAATATTTTTATTTACCGTATTTTTTTGTAAAATTTTTATTAATAAGAAAAAACAACAGTGGTTATTTAAAAATATTCAAAACCGTACACTAATCCAGTTAAAGTTTTTCACAAAGAGAATTATAGAACATGTTACAAAGTGAAGAGAAAAAATAATGTATCATATAAGACAACAATATAAAGATTAGGGGTGAGGAAACAGATTATTTTATTATAAAGGAATGGAGAAGAAGGATTTTAACAACTACTAATCAACTATTCTATCTATTATAATATATTTTTGTGGATACAATATAGGCTGTGGTAAAAGAGAAGGTGAATATAATGTAGAAGTAAATGTTGTGATAGTCCCAATGAAAAAAAAAGTACGTCTCAAAGCCAGTTGACCTTTATAAGTCAGCAAGTGGTTATTACTGACGTTAATATCAGTTATTTCAAGAAAATGGACTTCACAAGTAATGTTGGACTTTTTCCACTTAGACATTTGTATTTTTAAATAATATCCCATTTTTAAATTTTAAAACGCTTATTATACTTAATGTATTTTTATCACACTATTTATTTATGAACATTGAATTGGTAGACTAACCGCAGTAAATTTTGATAATTTAATACATAAACGTGAAATGATCAGTCTTATGCTTTCTCCGGACACCGTTATGTCGCGTTTGTTGCGTGTTGCTGACCGGAATGGTATTTGATATGCCAGTCCAGGAACTTTATAATATTATTGTGTAAAAACAGCTTTTAAAATAAAAGCGTTTTGAAAACAAGCGACATCTATTATTGGAATACTGTTAACATTTCTATCAGGAATACACACGAACAATATGAATCTTAACTTTTTTTATATGCCTTAAATACATTACGAGCAAACACTCGAATGAAAAATATGCGAATCCAATTATTTGAAATCGGGTTATCGGGTTGTGGTCCTGTGGCTAGTGTCTCGGACTCACGGACCAAAGTTCCGTGGTTCAAATCCCACTCAACCCCAACTTGATTCCATTTTCTAATAGTAAATTATATACAACTCGTTGAAAATGGCACTCAAGATGAAATATTTAGGTTAGTCATAAGAACGCAAATATTTGTTTAAAAAAAATAATTTAAAAAATACAAAATGTATCAAATATTTTGATTATTAATTTTATAAACATACAATCAAAATTGTTTGAGAATTTCATCAACGATGAAAAATGAATCAGAATTTTAATTGAATTTTACGTCGAAATTATTTTTCAAAATAATCAATTTCCTTTCCTTTTATGAGCCAACGAAGATGAATTATAGTCAAAGCAAAAATCGAAAGACGTAGATAAAATTAATTTTAATATTTTAATTTCTCGTTGATTTTCCCCGCTGTGATGTGATTCAGTCTCAAACCGGAAATTGCCTTTAAAATGCGACAATTTGCGGTGAAAAAATAGAGAATTTTCAGAAACTTTTCATCCCTCGGAATCTCTCCTGAAAGTTTAGCGATTCAGGACTGAAATCCTGCAACAGTTTCGTTTTGCTGTATTGAAAGCACAGTTCGGCATACTTATTTCCTTCTTTTCTTCGCCATTGTTACGGAAATCGTAAAGTGATAAAAGAAACTCAAGATCTGTGAATTTTAAGTAAAATCCTGAAAATTCCTAGGGAATCGTATGGATTTTATTTTAAAGTAAGCGTTCGCTCCGTGTTTTACTGTTTTATTTGTTTTTCTTGAAATACGTATTGTTTTATTACACAAAAGTAAGTTGTGAAAGAAATTGAAGTACAAATTTATTTTTTAACGTTCTTTTTTAATAAACAATAGTTAAATGTTAAATTAATACTTGAAGCGCAAACTTTGTGATTTTACATGTTTAATAATTAAACTAAATATTTGTTTGTCAGTAAATGAGTTTTAACGACCAGTTTTATAAAGTAACCTCGATAAAAACGCCAAACACATGTGAGCAGATGTATTTTTAGACACTTTAATATTATTTGTTTCTAAGAATTTAAATAAACTCGTCGCTTTCGAATTTCTTTTTGTAAGGTTTAAGCAATATAAAATCCTTGTATTTTTTCTTTTATATCAAATTTAAATAAGAAAATACATTTATTTTAGTGAAATTTGCTCTGTGAATGTCTAGAATTTCATATTCCCTTCTTAATAGTGTTTTTCCTCTCTGTTGCGTTAAATTTAAATATAAATGACTCCCTAGGGAGAAAATCAAGCCAGTCTGCAAGCATTTGGACAAACTCAAACATTGTTGAAGTTGTAAGTCACTCACTATTAGAAAACGGGAATTAAGTTAGGGAAGAGTTGAGTTCGAACCTCGAACTTTTGTTTAGTGAGTCCACAACAGTAGCTACGGGAACACAACCCGATTCACGATAATTTTACGAAAAATATGCAATCGTAATCATCAAACCTTGATCCACACTTAATGGTGAATAAGGCACTACATTACTGAACCAAATGGATGACGTATCTGTTTCAAGAAGGAAAGGTGATCAGTCTCACCTTTCAGATGCCTATTTCAGGAACAACGAAACAACATCATCATTTATTTTCGCACCTCATGATGCATAGAGTACTGCATTGATACACCAATCGCAGTGTATCTTTATCATGTTCATACAACAACAGAGATAAAGAACATTTAAGAGAAGGTAATATGGAAGTCAAGGCATCTACAGGGCTTATGACCTGTCATTGGTTGGTTTAAGAGGCTACTTTAAACACTGTATAACATTCACCATTCTGCTTATATTTATTTATACTTTTACAATTTTTAAAATTATATTTTTTATACAAAAAAATGTTAAAATAATAATGGGGTGTCCCGAACATCCCTGATTTGAGCATCCATATTTCTTCAACTCTTTCATCTACTGATGTTTATGAAGTTAAAGATCTGAAACATTTATTAATGCGGGTAAGATTCATCAAATTAAATTTGTTCACCTACATACTAGGCAACGACTGCAAATGTTATTTTTTTAAATTTCTATACTTTTTCGTGGATCACGTAAATTTATCAACAGTATTTTGAATTGGTTCAATTTTTTGTAGACAAGGACTGGATTCAACTCTCCGGGGAGTTGCTTGTATTAACATATTACAACAGAGATGAAGAATATTTGAGAGAAGGTAATATAGAAGTCAAGGCATCTACAGCGCTTATGACCTGTCATTTGCTGACATTGTTGTTCTAATTTTCTTATATAAACAGCTCCCCTGGGAGTTGAATTAAGTCCTTGTCTTCAAAAATTTGGACCAACTCAAAGTATTGTTGATCATATTCATAACATGAAGGTAAGGTAATCAGTCTTACGCTTCAGGTACCAGTCCAGGGAGGAAAATATTCTAGTGTAAAAACACCTTTTTAAATAAATATTTTATGTCAACCATGCTGAGAATCAAACCCGAGGCAAAAGCGCTGACTACGAGGCCAAAAAACAATGAAACATTGCTGCAGTGTAAAACCACCTGATAAATAAACATTTTATGCTAACCCTCCCAGAAATCGAACCCAGGACCTCAAGCGTGGTAGACAAATGCGCCAACTTCTACACTACTAGGAAAACTTATCTCCACTCGAGTTCCTTCTTTAGAAGTTTTATCTGAGAGTCGCCATCGAGTTGAAAACACATGTCCAGGGTTCTGGATCTATTTTACACTTAGAACTGTACTTTTCACCCACCTGGACACAACCATAAACATGTGTTATTATTCAGTTTTATATTTATGTATATTTCTTCAAATAAATGTAATTTTATTAAAATTTATTTAAAACTTCCGTAAACTTTCAAAAAATACGACATCTGTTATTGCTCCCAAACTTACAAATAAGCAAAAAGGCAGCAGTGAAATTAAAAACGATATTTTCTGAATAATACCGACTACCTACAGAAGCAAAAAAATAGAGACGTATTAAAGGTAACAAGAATTGAAACACACTCGTCGCTTTTTAATTTCTTTAAGAAAGGTTTAAACAATATTAAATCCTTGAATTTTTGCTTTCATATCAAATTTAAATAAGAAAATACATTTATTTAAAGGAAATCTATTATTCTATTTGTTTTTTTTCTGTTAAACTAGCGAGGAATGTTTTTGAAGCGTGTATCAGAAGAAAGGAATAATTATCTGTAAGCAGGATCAATACGAAGCCATAGCCTTACAAATATGGAATCCTTGTACTCGTTCATTGCATATTCCAAATACATAAAGTCTTCGGAGAATATAACAGGAAACACATTTTCCGATAATATAATCATGCACCGAGGTAATGCATATACATATTAATTCATTTCTAGAATGTGAAATGGAAAAGATACTTCAAAGGTTTGAAATATACAACATCTATGTAATGACGTACAACAGGAAAATTCAATCGAAAGAGAAAATTAAAACAATACATTTCTAAGGGTGTGAAGATAGAGAATATTTTAGTAAAATAATATCAATAATTTTATAAAATAAATTCACATAAAAAATGCAGCTTCTCTAGCCACCTTCAAGAAACGCATGACACATTATTATAAAGCAATATTTTGAGTTTGTCCAAATTTTTGTAGACAAGGACTGAATTCAACTCCCTAGGGAGCTGTTTATTTATTTATTTATTCATATACGGCATTTCTGCCATTTACATATATGTGGTATAAGGAATGATTAAAACTAAAAATATATTTAAAAAAACAAGTATGAAATATTAATATACTCGTACTGTACACATTATGAATTACTTGAAATACATATATATTTTAAAGAAATTATACAATAACAAAATACATTAATCAATCAAATTATAACTATTCCAACCAAATTTTCTGAAGATGATTTGCTCTTTTTGATAAAAATATGTTGGTCACTTTATTTTTTAAGTTAGGCAGAGATAAACTAAATATATCAAAATGTGATATTCATATTCATTCCCGGTATTCTGTAATCTAACAAAAGGTGAGTTATATTGAGCTACCGTTCGAGAATTTTGACAATAAAATACTGTAGATGTTCTGCTTAATCTTAATCTTAATCTTATATTAACATATTACAACTTTCATGAACGTTCTTTATCTCTGTTGTAGTATGTTAATATCAACAGCTCTCCAGGGAGTTCAATCCAGTCCTTGTCTACGAAAATTTGGACAAACTCAAAATATTGTTGATAAATCCACCTGGTCTATGAAGAAGTATAGAAATTGAAAAAATAACATTTTCAGGCGTTGCCTAGTATGTAGGTGAAAAAGTTCAATTAGATGAATCTCACCCGCAAAAATAAAGGCTTCAGCTCTTTAACTTCACAAACATCAACAGATAAAAGAATTGAAGGATTATAAATGTTCAAATATGGGCAGAATGGTGAATTTAACACAGTGTGTAAAATGGCCACTTAAACCAGCCATTGACAGGTCATAAGCCCTGTAGATGCCTAGACTTCAATATTACCTTCTCTTAAATGTTCTTCATCCCTGTTGTAATATGTTAACATTATTATACATCCCCAGAATCCTGAACTCCTTGAGTTTTTACCGCTTTTTTTTTCTCAACTGTATCTTTTTATCCCTTTACTTACCTTGGTTCCTCTTTCTCTCTCTTTCCAAACTCATTATCTGATCCCACATTTGTCTTATCATATAATACGTTTAACATAATGTTCTAAAAAAAAAATATGTTGATATGTGCAAGTCATATCTCCGAATTTAAACAGCTGTAATTTTTAATTGATTGGGTTTTTTTTTAAATTTTATTTTAACATACGTGTGTATTTATTAAAACATATTCATGGTTTTTTAGAACAAAATTTTGGCCAGTCTATTTTTTGGTTGACTGGAAGATATTGTTTTTTGCAATAAGTCCGTCAAAGTATTTGTTCTTTGTACATAAAGTTTTAAATAAATAAAAAAAATATTGGAATATGAAGGACAAGGTTTTTCAATGATAGCATGAAGAAAGACATTTCATTATCAAACAAGTCAATATAATAATAATTAAGCACAACTCGTGTCGAGGTATTAACACCATTAATAATATTTAAATTGGTATCTAAATGTATTTATAACATAGTCTTCAGCACGTGTAATCCCAGTGAGGGCACATTATTTTTATTATTATTTATAGTTTAAGAGTAAAATATGAATTAAAAAATTAAAAAAATATAACAAAAAAAATTGAGAACATTTAAGAGAAGGGAATGTAAAAATCTAGGCATCTTCGTTTCATTGGCTGGTTTACGTGGCCACTTTACACATTGTGTAACATTCACCATTCTGCCTATACATATGTTGATGAATCCACCTGGTCCAAGAAGAAGTATAAAAATTGAAAAATATTTTCAGGCGTTGCCTAGTATGTAGGTGAAATATGTAATTCAATCCATTTCCAGCTCTTTATCTTTACAAACATCAACAGAAAGATGAATTGAAAGATTTCGTAATATCAGCATATGTTAATTTAATTTCTATTTTCTTTTTTTTTATTTTCATGTTCATGTCATTCCATATATATATTTACTTTTTAATAATTAAAAAAGGAATGGCCCACGCTCAGACGCTGAAGTCTTAGTGGGCATTTTTTCTATTTCATGTTATAGCTTAATTTTAAGTTGTATTTTTCTAAAGTGTATTTTTGTAATTATATCTCTTTGTAAATAATATGTGTATGGAAAAGTAAACAAATAAAAAAAATTGGATGCTCAAATATAGGCAGAATACTAAATGTTACACGGTGTGTAAACTTAATGCTTTTTTTAAAGCCAATCAACAGGCTTATGGAAGCCCAGATTTTTGACAATTTTGTGATTTATATGCGAATTCGTTTCTTGTAAATGTGTGCGTCGATAGTATTAATACTACACTTCTGTGACTACTTATAACATACATTTTGTGCTTGTTAAAGTTTGGGTTTCATTAAATAAGTATGCACATTTGTGTCATATTTTTAGTGGCACAAGATGGTGTCAGTAATAAAAGTAGACTCGTTTCTATCATTCATTGAGTTGTACAAATTTAATAGTAAAAGTTAGAGGTAGTATTTAAATTTATTTAAACAGAGAGGGAAAACATTTTTGAGAAGGAAATATGGAAATCATTGGCTGGTTTAAGTGGCCACTTTACACACTGTGTAACATTCACCATTTTGCCCATGTTTAAACATCCACATTTTCCCAACTCTTCCATCTGTTGACTTTTGCGAAGTAAAAGAGCTGAAATCTTTATCGTGTGGGTGAGATTCATCCGGCTGAACCAAATCACCTACTAGGCAACGCTTGAAAACAATTTTCCAACTTTTATAGTTCTTCTTTTATCAGGTAGTTAATTCAACAATGTTTGAATATGTAAAGTGAGCTTATGACAGGTCATAAGCCCTGTAAATGCCTAGACTTACATATTCCCTTCTCACAAATGTTTTCCCTCTCTGTTGAAATAAATTTAAATATGAATAACTCCCTAAAGATGAAATCCAGCCAGTCAGCAAGCATTTGGATATTTTTACAGTGAACTAAATAAAACATTGTTAACAATATTTTGAGTTTGTCCAAATTTTTGTAGACAAGGACTGGATTCAACTCCCTGGGGAGCTGTTTATAATAACATTTTACAACAGAGATGAAGAACATTTAAGAGAACGTAATATAGAAGTCTAGGCATCTACAGGGCTTATGACCTGTCAATGGCTGGTTTAAGTGGCCACTTTACACACTATGTAACATTCACCATTCTGCCTATATTTGAACATCTATATTCCTTCAATTCTTTCATCTGTTGATGTTTGTGAAGTTAAAGAGCTGAAACCTTTATTTATGCGGATGAGATTCATCTAATTGAATTATTTCACCTACACACTGGGCAACGCCTGAAAATATTATTTTTTTAGCTCTTTAACTTCATAAACATCAACAGATGATAGAATTGAAGGAATATAGATGTTCAAATATAGGCAGAATGGTGAATGTTACACAGTGTGTAAAGTGGCCACTTAAACCAGCCATTGACAGGTCATAAGCCCTGTAGATGCCTAGACTTATATATTACTTTCTCTTAAATGTTCTACATCTCTGTTGTAAAATATAACATTGTTGTTGTTATTATTTTTCCCGTTTTTTTTTGTTCTTTGTTTTGCACTACAACAGGCCAGGAGGCCCAATTACAGTGGTGAATTACATCACAGAACACCCAAGTTGTGTTCTCACCGGGAATTGAACCCGGAACCTCCCGTGTGTGATTCAAGCGTCTTAACCACTACACCACAGAGGCCGCCAAACATACTCAAATATTGTTGAATTAGTTCTAGTAGTATAAGTGGACTCATTAATGTCTCATCTTTAATGGTACAAGAAGTATTTTATCTGGATTATTTCTGTTATTTGTACAAATTACTTGAATGTTTTTACACAAATTAAATTAACTGTAAATAATTACCCACTTTGCAAAATATGAGTTCTGTAGCTAAACAATTGGGTTTATAATAATGTTTTTTTGCTCTCTTAAATAGTTACACTTTTGCCGTTACACTCTAATGTCCGCGTATCAAAGATATAAATATATATAAATGTTTATTTCTTTAAAAATTAAAAACAAATAAAAATACAATATTACAACATAATACAATTTTGTACATTAATCAAATACATATGTTTACATTAACGTTTCCCATTACGTAGAAGAAATAAACAATTCTTGTTTACATAATAGGGAGTGACGTCTTACAATAGTTAATTTTATTTTAATAATTAATAAAATTAGGATAACATATGTTTATAAATTACAAAAAAGATAAAAACGATCTTTTTAATCAGTTTTACATAAAGAAGAGTTATAGATGTAATTTTCACTTCTATCTTAAATTTATTGTATTCCTGACTGTATTTTTTACTATTTTTGTTCATTTCATTATAGAAAAATATTCCTCTGTAAGTATAATGATGTTGTGCAGAAGTTGTTTTTAATTTAGGAATTAAGATATTACCACCTGTTCTAGGTCGCGTACTTACGTTTTGTGACCTAGAAATACTACTATTTATTTTATCTTTATGTGTTTGAAACAAACAATTCTTTTTATAAAGCAATTTTATAACTAAAACCTTAAATTTTTTAAATAATTGAACAGTGGAAAAAGTAGACGGTTTTTACAAAATCGCTTTTATAATTAATTTTTGTATTTTATGAACTGGTGAATTATTTGTTTTAAAAGCACCACTCCATCCAATTATTTAGTACTGTAATGTTATACTGTAATATATATCATAACACATAATCTTAACAATTTCAAAATCTATTTAAATTTACGAAAAGCATAAATATGGCCTAATCGATGCGGACACGGCAAGTGTGTCATCGCGAGTCAGGAGTGATAACACAGTTTGCTTCTTGAATGCTTGTCCTTGCTGTAGGAACACATCTACAGCACCGTTTAATGAGATTTTGTTCACTGTTTTGAGGATCCTTGGCAGAGGAGAAAAAAATCCGATGTTACTTTTATAATTTCTCACAGTAAAGACAGGATTGGTACGCAAGTCACGGCGAGGTTCATCAATATCACGTTGGGTCTTTCACAGTACAATATTATTTTGAACTCTAGGGGTAGAACTTTGGACTGAATATTCAGTAGAGGAGCCATTGGTGTGTTTTGGTCATTATCACCTCTTGCGAGAGAAGATAATTATCCCCCCGCACTTGAATTCTGTTAAAATCTGATTGCAGATCGCCCCCGTCAATCCAGAGTTCCCGCGGAGGGTACGGTTAGTCGGAAAGGCTGGAACTTTCATAAAGGCTACTTTGACCAGCTGTAGGGTATTGACTGGGGCGAGATGTATAAAATATCAGATATAAATGAAGCGGTATAACATTTATATTGTACTGTCGAAGGTGTATTTGATTTCTGCTTCCCTATAAAATCTCAGGCTACTGGTGAAAGGCAATATCAGAAGTGGTTTTCTGGGAATATTGTTCGAGATATACAGACTAAGCATTTCTATCATAGGAAATATAATGTTTCTAACTGTCGCGGTGTAACAGATTTGTCGTAAGACGTAGCATTCGATAGGCGTACCGCAAATTTATTTCCAGTTTGGAAAACAATATTCTTTAAGATCCGAATACCTTTTGGGACTACACGAAGTCGCAAAAAGCGGATGGCAGGAATATTGACTCCACGACATGGAGAGAAAAAAATATTCTTGGTAAAAACATAGCTGAGGCTTTTGCCTGCCATTTAAAAACATTTTATTTCAACAATGTTTGATTATGTCCAAATGCTTGCAGACTGGCTGGATTCTCCTAGGGAGTTGTTCATATTTAAATTTATTTCAACAGAGAGGGAAAAAGTTTTCGAGAGATGAATCTCACCCACGTGATAAAGGTTTCAGCTCTTTCACTTCACAAAAGTCAACAGATGGAAGAGTTGAGGAAATGTGGATGTTCAAACATGGGCAGAATGGTGAATGTTACACAGTGTGTAAAGTGGCCACTTAAACCAGCCAATGACAGGTCATAAGCCCTGTAAATGCCTAGACTTCCATATTCCCTTCTCAAAAATTTTTTCCCTCTCTGTTGAAATAAATTTAAATATGAACAACTCCCTAGGGAGGAAATCCAGCCAGTCTGCAAGCATTTGGACATAATCAAACATTGTTGAATTACTACCTGTAAAAGAAGAAGTATAAAAATTGGAAAATTGTTCCAGGCGTTGCCTAGTAGGTGATTTGGTTCAGCCGGATGAATCTCACCCACGTGATAAAGGTTTCAGCTCTTTCACTTCACAAAAGTCAACAGATGGAAGAGTTGAGGAAATGTGGATGTTCAAACATGGGCAGAATGGTGAATGTTACACAGTGTGTAAAGTGGCCACTTAAACCAGCCAATGACAGGTCATAAGCCCTGTAAATGCCTAGACTTCCTAATTTCTTCTCGAAAACTTTTTCCCTCTCTGTTGAAATAAATTTAAACATTTTATTTCAATGAACCTCTGCTTGTTCTCCACGTTCTCAATCTCTGATGTAATGTGTTAATATTTACAGCTCATAGGGGGTTGGGTTCTTGTCTACAAACATTTCGAACAAACTCAAAGCATTGTTAGTATATATAACTATTTATTCAAATGCATAGGTAATATTAAGTTTATATTTGAAGCACTAACTTTGTGGTTATTCATTACAATAAAATAAAATTAATTAAAAACCACCTTGTTTTGAACCACTATTTTTTTATTTTCCACCGACTGGTTTTAAAGCAAACAAGCTTCTTCGTCAGGGTTTACGTAACTAATGAATTGATTCCTTTTTTATTTAATATTATCATATTTTGTTAAGTTTAACGATGTTATTTGAATCGGGTTGCGGTCCCGTGGCTAGTGTTGTAGACTCACGGACCAGAGAGGTCCAAATTTCGAACCCCACTCTTCCCCAACTTGATTTCCATTTTCTTTTACTAGTTATTTTTACCTCGTTGAAAATAGTCACCAAAATCGAAATATTTGAGTAAATTATAAGAACGCTAATATTTTTTATTTTGTTAAAAAATATATTAACCATAGCATTTTTATAAATATTGGTTTTAAATTACGTGGGTATGCATGGATCGAGTATTGTTACAAATTCTACACCCTTTTACCCACAACCACTGTTCACTTCGCACCTCAGTATTATTTGATCACTCGCCACATTAGGACTTCGTGTCGCACATCACGCGTTTTTTTCGTTGAACGTGTGTCGCATCATGAAACTTTGTTTTCACCAACCACCAGTATTGAGCTCCAGATCGGGGCCTGCCTTCGTGTAAGTGCCGCTTGCCAGTGTTAAGTCGGAGCCGGCAAGTCCTTCAAGAACGAAGATAATGTTAGTGGCATACCTTCCTAATCCATCTCATTTGTTGGGATAGTGACCGATTGACACTGAATACCGCATATCGAGGATACTAACTTTTTAAATTAAATTTAATGCAGTCAACTTCCCTTAATAATATCGTAGAAGCCTTGGGGTTTTGCCTCGCGCTACCCCGCATCCGCGTGGAAATTCATTTTCCCACCAAATATTTTTATAAGTACCTTAAAAAAAACCACAAACATTTATAAAATCAAATTTAAATATGTACAAACGATTCAAATAAATTTCCATCCACTATAACTTTACCGTGCCATTTAGATAAATATGATATGCGTAAAATAGGCTCTTTTCCGTGGGATAAATAATTCAAATAGATCAAGTCAAAGAAGGAATCGTGTGTTAGAAATACCACATTGTAAAACGGGGCTCGCACAGAGACATGCATATTTTATAGGCCCAAAATTTTTTAATTCTTCTTTTTTTTACTGATAATATTTCATTGATTCAAAACTTTCAAAATTTTCTTTCTTTTAAAAAACATGCACTATCCTAGATTCAAACTAAAAATATGAACTCTTTTTTTCTATGATTTATTTTGTTGCCCTTTAATAATAAGGAATAATTTTGTGTTTTTTTTAAAATTTTTATTTCCTTTTTTAATAACTATGAAAAAAACCATATTATCTTTAAAGAATTTTTTTTTTCTTTCTTATGTTAAACAAAAATATTATAACTATCCATTATTTAATATAGAAGCAAAAATTCATTAATATTTTCTTGTATACCCACGAACAGGCCATTCTTTTGTGGGATTTTATTGGTTTACTATTTTTCTATTAACATGTAATTATGCTTTATTTTTTTTAAACTCTGTTTTATTATTATGTTTATTGTAAAAATTGTAATAATTTTTTATTTTTTTTAAAATATCATGGCTGGTTTGTTTATTAAGAAATCCTTATAATAATGAACAGACTTTATAAAAATACTATATAGGTATAAAAAAAATTATAAGTCCTTTAAGGTTTATTTATTTATTTTATTTGACATTTTATATACATATACAATAAATAAACATATAAGGGCGGGCATATTTCCTTAAGGCAATTTCTTCCTACCTACCTAAACCGTTCAGTTTGAGAAAATTTTAAATACATAGACATATTGAATCTTACAATTTTATACAAAAATTAAAAATAAAGATTAACAAAATAAAAAAATACATATTTAAAAAAATTACCACTTTACTATAAATAGTGGAGAGGGGGTGTAAAGGAAAGAAGAGGGGCAAAAGAACAATTTAAATATTTGGTTAGTAACATTTCAATATTGACTTAAAAGTAAAAAAAGAAGGGGCGTCTCTAACATTAGTGGGTAGATTATTCCACAATCGAGCGGCTACTACAGTGGAAGTGGAGGCAAGAATATTAAAGCGATGACATGGTATTCAAAGGGTTCTTTCGTTACTAGAACGAAGAGATAGTCCGTGTTGTGAAAGAGGTTAGATGACCTCTCTCAGATAAACAGGCGAAGTGGGATTATTTAAAATATTGTGAAGAAGTGATAGAATGTGAATGTTTCTTCTATGCCTGATACTGAGCCAGTGTAGTTGCGTGCGATACTCGGTTATGTGGTCAAATTTGCGAAGATCAAAGATATGACGAATACAAATATTCTGCAATCGTTCCAACTTATCAAGTTATTCAGAGTTAGCATCTGAATAGCATACATCCGCATAGTCAAGGTTTGTGTGGGTGATGAACGGGATTTTTTTTTCAGCCTCTGACCGGTTCATACTACAAATTCAAGCAGCCAGTAGTCGTAAAAATATCCTGGTCCTCTTAACTCGAAGTTTCAGTTTCCAGATTATATAAATCACTTACATGCAGATTGAGAATTGGCTATCTCGTGTTGGCAACACACCTCACCTCAAAATAATTAAAGTACTGACCTCTGCTTGATGTGAATATGAAGACAAAGATGAGACAGCAGAACACGTTCTATGGAATTGTCAATTTTTTATTTCCTTTTGGCACCTAATAGTGCAAAGGACACTTCATGGGTACACAAATTGCGGCGTAGCTTGATTTTTTCTTTTAAATTAATGTAAAATGGTCAGTTTTACGTTTCAGGTGCCAGTGGTTTCAGGCACTATGAAATATTTTTGTTTGAAAACAGTTGATCCAAGTCAATGAAAAATTTACTTCCCTCTTTCCTCAATACTTTCTCAGTATCAAATGCGTATTATGTACTTCTGGATTACCATCTTTCAGCACAAATGTAGCTACCAGATTACAGAAAGCTCCTTCAAGCAGCTTTTCTCGTTCGGCAACGAGCAACTTTTCCGTGTATGCGGGCTCCCTCAAGGAGACTTATGTCTTCAGATGCGATTTGCGATATATGGTGGGCAAGCTTTAAAAATATTTTTCTAGACAAATGTTTTTTTTTCAAAGATCAGAATTCAAAAATTACATTATGTAAAAATTTGAAAATGTATTAAGGGATGCCTGGATGTATGAAAAATGGAAAGAGTTGAAATAAATTAAAAATTAATGTAATGTTTACTTTAGGATGAAATACAAATATATTTTATAGATATTTAAGATATTATATACTTATTATGTTATAAGCTAACTCTAGAAATATTAAAATAAAAATTGTCGAAGAGGTCGCGGGAATCAAACCCGCGACCTCTTGCATGGAAGGCAAAAGCACTGGTCACGAACTGACGACAAGGCCAACATACTGGTTAGGATTTTTTCCTTAGTTTTTTAGATTTCTTTGCGAGGCGGATGACAGCATTCAGATCTAGTCTCAGACTTACAATAAGGAACTTTAGGCCTACGATAAATTGGATACTATAAATGTTTTCTTGTGCGTGTTAAAAATTAAAGCATTAAATTGTTTGGCAAAGTTTCCTCAATATGAATCAACAAATGATAAAAAATTGCATTTTATTACCAAAAAACTATTTTTGTAGACGTTTGCTCACTTAACCTGTCATAGTCAATAGTGTGATAGTCAAACATTTGAAAATAACTCAATAATAATTAATATTAAAATAAAATCTTTCATTATTTTTGGTAAAGCTGAGCTGCTTTGTTTTTTAAGTTATTTACTAGTGACCCTCTCATAAAATTAAAATTATCAATCTCTTTGTTAATAGCTATTGCAACAAAAACTTTGGCAAATTTAGGCGTGTATCACTCAATTTCAGGTGCTTTGTCGAAAAATAAAAGAAAACGGAAATAATAAGCAATATTATGTATGGCATGCAATAATAATTTGAAATTTAATGGACTAGCTTTATTTATTTATTAACGGACATTGTCCATGTATACAATTTATAAGGTTTAAATATTACAATAAAAGAATAGTTTAAAACATTTTTAAAGAAAGAAAGAAGCATTGACAAACATAAGGGACATCGAGACAAGATCTGAACTATTTAGCTTTGATGGGGAGATCGTCAAGCAGTTCTCGGGACTCAAATCGAGAAGCCTTTTTTTCACTAATACCCCATAAAAACATCTTTAACCTAGTCACTCCACCAAAAAAATGTGGAAGATTAGCGTTTTTTCTGTTTATTTTATTGTTTGTTAATAAACTATTAAACCAAATTAAATTTAAATAAATGCGTAGATTTTTAAGGTCACTGCTATAAATGTATTTTTATTTATTTGAAGACTAAAACAAAAATGGAATAAGCTGCAATTACGGAACACTTTATAGACACAGGACATTTTTTTGGTTTCAAACCAAAGATTTTGTATGAACCTAAAAATTACAGTTCGCGTATAACAAAAAAAGCAATTGAAGTACTCAAACACCCAAAAACATAAAATTAAACTCAACGAGGTTTCTGGCACTACGCACTACAACAATAACACGGAATGTGCCTACTGCCGACTGCGACACGGTACAAATTACTAGTACGTAAACTTATGTTTTTCCTACAAAAACACACAGTTTAGTGTGAAGATGGGCCTGCGATGGTAGCAATCGTCGGAATGATTCCGACTTACACGAGATTACCCAAATGAAGAACTAGTGACCTCGTCCAAAATAGTTCGTTTTTATTAAAATTATTTTTATTGTTTTTTTTATATACGTATATTTCAAGGAACTTCGCTGCACAATTTAACACTCTAATTTTTACAGTGTGTAAAAAAACGTTTTTTACATCGAAGTTCTTGTAGCACTGAACTTCTTCATTGTAAGCTCAAATGAGGGTTCGAGGTAAAGAAGAGTAAATCTTGAATTAAAATTTTCTTTTATTAATTTATTTTTCAAAATTATTTACACAATAATCGTTGAATTAAAGTCCTACTGAATTGTAAAGAGGTTCGTCGTTCAACTCGTCAAAAGGTTCTTATATATTGATTAGATTGTTTCATACTGAGCCTACATTAACAACAATTGTTTTTGTAAAACGAAACGATCTCCGTGGTTTAGTGGTTAAGATGCTTAACTCACACACTGAAGGTTCCGTGTTCAATTACCGAAGAAAACAAAAAAACAGTTTTTTTCTCAAGCCTGAGTGTTTTGTGATGTAATTTACTGCTCCAAATGAGCCTTCTGGCCTGTTGTGGTTAAAAAAAAGGGAATGTCATATTATACAATATTTTATAACACTTCTTTAAAATAAAACTATTTTTAGTACAAAAAACTATTTTCCACTATCTATAATTTGCACACGTCTCACTCCTGTATTTAACTCACCATTATTTATATTAATTGGTAACATGTTACATATTTTAGGTATACTATAGTGCGGTATCTTTTGCCATATTTATTAAAATATCTAGGGACAGCTAGCTCTTCTATACTATTAAACCCGGTGTTTAATAATGTACCCGATTGTGTTTATAATCAGAATGCGACGCATGCTGACAAATTAATCTGTACCAAAGTAAAGCCCTAACTGATAAATTATTTATACATTAATGATATTGAAATATTGTGTCTCTGGCGGTATACATATTTATGTAGAAGCAATTTGATATATTAATTTCGCAAAGTTTTAATAAAATTAATAATAGTTTCGCTTGACAATCCCCAAAAATTTATAGGATATCGCATAATTGATTTTAAGGGAGATGAATAGAAACTCTTACAGTATAAATAATGACATTATATTTAAATGTGTGCATTCTATTACTCGCTATTTATGGTTTAAATAATTTTCTTATTTGTTCATTCCATTTAAAATTATAATCTATTATGGATGTTGTAAATAATCATAAATATTAAGGATTGATTAATGATTCTAATTTTAGTTGAAGTGTTCATATTGATAGAATCTATGACAGTAAAGGTACTGGCTATAAGTCATTTATGAAATCAAATTTACACTAAAAATGCATTATGTAAATTAGTAGACATTATGATAATAAATATGTACATCTCCCTTCCCCTCCTTATCCTCTCTTCAAGAATTCTTGTCCTAATCCCGCCCAATTTACAATAACTTACTGTTCTTAAAAAAATATTAAAAATTCTATGATTATTGAAAAATAATTACGAGTACATGAAATTAACATTTTTATATGGATAAACTTATATGTATTTATTAAATATGTAATATATTTTCTTTACTTACTTTGTGTACTTTGTGGAAATCTGTTATAAGTTTTGAGTTTATACACTATATATGTTTGTTTACTATAAATAATGTTGTTCTTAATATTGTTCTTTATTTACTATTTTTTTTCTCATGTATCTCTATAATAATGTATAAACTTATATGCATGTATATGTATGTGCATGTATGATGTATGTGTATGTATATATATGTACATGCATGTATGTATATGTGTGTGTGTATGTATGCATATGCATGTGTATGTATGTGTGTATGTTTTCATGCATAAATTTGTTGAATAATTTTTCTATGTACCCATATACCTATGTTGGTACATTTCCTTATTTTTACTTATTATTGTATATTTTAGTTTTTCTTATGTTATCTTTAATTTTAACTAAATTTACATACTTTTGTTTCACTGCTGTACTTGAATGTAATTTCTAATATATCTTAAAGCCCGTAGGGCGTGAAAATAATAAATAAATTTGTATGTAGAACTGTTGATTTCCCAAATAAAATAAAATATATAAATACATAAAATAAAAGCCCATTACTTTTTAAAACGTTAAGATACATTTATACCTCTCTCATTGAATCGATTATATCTTACGGAGTGCGTATCTGGGGTCTCACTTTCCAGTCTCATGTGGGTAAAATTTATGATATTCATGTGAGATTGTTGAATGAGATTGTACCAGATAGCATAATTCGTGAAACGAAACACTCGGGCAAAGGTGAATACTTTTAAGTACTGTAATGTCATGCCGGTAAAACAACTTTGTGACGACAAATTAATTGTAGATCACTTTATTGATCCGGAATAAAAAAAAGAGTTTTCCAAACTCATAACGCTAGAAACTAAAGGTTCCCTGGTCGTTCCCCGAATTACAAATGACTTCGGAGAACGAATATTAAATTACGTTATTCCAAGATTGTTCGATGATCTCCCACAAACCATCATTAACATGAAAGATCTTTAATTGAAAAAAATACCTGAAAAAATATCTTCTTAGTACTCTATAGTGTCTGTTATACGATAGTAAATAAATATGTACAGTATAAATAAAATAATGTTAAAAAAACCTGTCGTAAAAAATGTGTCCAACTGAAAAGTCTTCACATTAAATGGGTAACAAATTGTAATATATGTATAAAAAGTATCAAATAAACGCTGTTCTATAGCTGAAACTGACAAAAAAACCTAAATATTTCTTTTGCAATTTTTAATTTTTTTTTTAAAGATGTACGGTTAAGAAATAAAATTGAATTAGTAACATATTTTGTGTTTTGTTTGAAAAACCTAATTATGCTGCACGTTTCTGAAAGGTGTGAAAAATAAAATAAATAGAGTAGACTGAGGCTATTCGAATCAAGGTAAGAAAATATGCTGTATCTCGGTTATTGTTAAAAAACAAAAATGAAAAAAATTAAACATAATACCGCCATTTATTGGATTTGGTAATAAAAAATGTACCAATATTACAGTTTGTGTGGATTTACAGCTGAAAATCAATCTTCGTTAAGATCGAACAAGTTACGTGTCAAAAAAGGCTGATGTTATATTAATAGCGATTTAAGTATTTTTCTGCAAAGGTAGGCAATTCAGTTATTTTTAAATATTATAAACTTCTATTTAAATTTACATAAAAGAGAATAAAAGGGAAATTAAAATGAAAATCATAGGTTTTGATGCTTTGTTTTGAGAAAATATCGTTTTACTAAATAGCGTTAAAGTTAAACGGACCGGTATTGGGGCTATTTGGATCAAATTTGTTTAATAGTTTCAAAATCTATTGCGTTAGTTGATTTACATTTTCATTTTAAACATATGGTGCACGTCTATGTAAAAAAGGTGACAAATTAATCATGGTTGAAAATTACAACGGAGGAAGCCATTAGGAAAGTAAAATCCATAAAATATTATACGTATAAATTCTGATATTGAACTACTTACTCTCTCTCCATATACAACTCATGCCCTGCAGCCATTAAACGTTAGTGTTCTAAACCCTTAAAAACCTTCAACCACCACATGGTGACATAGCAATCCTGAAAAAAGTATCAACATGGTATTTGGACAATATTTAAAAGTGCAAAGAATTTATCTGCCACAGTTTGAAACGCTGTTCATGGCTTGAAATGCATTGAAATATGCCCATTTAACCGTCCTGACATTCCAGCGCAGAAATTTATCGAATATTTACCAATAGTTGAAACTTGATTTGAAAATACGGGGAATGGAATAAAACGTTCTTCAAAACAAATATTCTTCTCACCCCTCAAAATAATGTGCCAGCTAAAAAAAACTCCCGCGCTTTAAAGGTGATAATTTTACATATTACATCTCCAGAAAACATTTTCAAATTGCGTATAAATAATGAAGAAAAAACTAAACTTTTTAACGCAAAGCGGATTAAAAATTATCTCTCCGAAATTCGCACAAAATCACAATTCAGAAGAAAAACTACCCTAAGACTTAAAGTTACACATCTTCACTTACTGTTTATTTGTTGGCTGTGGCTTTGAGAGAATGATTTTGCATTTAACGTAATGAAGTTTTTGTGCATCCTCCAAAGAAAGATTAAATTCAGTATTTTGCTTGTGAAGAATGTTGTGACAAAAACGTTCAGTTATGATTTCATCTGTGTGATATGTAACCCAAAAAGAGTGGTATGTGTCATAAAATGTTTATTAATTATGAGTTCTAATTCCTATGATATTATTCAATTTTTTTCTTCCGATTTTTGATCCGAGTAACCCCACCCCACTCCACTGCTGTGAAGAGATTTATAGGATTATTTATTTTTTGTTTATTTAACGTTATTATCAATGAAAATGTAGGATATGTTTTTGAGAGTTTGGTTGGAGTTCCCACCCCGGTTAGAGATTGACAGAGAAGACACGAGGTTGCTGTTTAATGCGTATTTATTTCATGGTCTGGCGTGAACTGAACTGACTGATGTTGGCTGCATCCTGTGATCTCTTTATATACCATATTTCTTTGTAGTTCATTTCTTCATGGTAGGGACAATGTGAATGTACTGCAGGGCAACGATCCCGTCTTTATGTGCAATATTGCCAGAGTTGTAAAATAAATTGTATTGGATTCGATAGAAAATGATGATATTGCATCGTCGGTCATTAGTCTACTTCAGGTGAACTAATTTAACACGTGTGTGTCATCGACTATGGACTATGGACCCTACAAAAATAAATAATATTTAAATGTCAAACGTTTAATATTTACTATTATTTTTTTTTAAATGTGCATTAGTTTTTTTTTTTAAAATCAAACATTGAAAGTGATCCGAATAGCCTCGACCTACCCTACATTCTTTCTGTTATATAAGTTTGTACTTCATTTGCCTTTTTGATAACAAAAGCTTAAATAAATAGCGTAAGTTTGCCTTGATACAAATTTACAGATCCGTTTTGTTTCGTTTTGTTTGAGAGTTTGTGGTACAAACGCCATCTGTTAACTGCGAGTATAGAGTGGAGTAAAATCGAAAAATAATATTTTGTACAACATCTGTTTGTGACGTGATTTGACAGTGTTCGGTCCAAGTTAGAGCGTATTAATGAATAAATTAATTTAACTGTTTACTTAGGGGCCTTTAAAAAGAATTAATCTTAGAACTCTGAAAACAACTCATTTAGTTAGCTAAACATAAAAAAATATATATATCTCATAAAAATAGAAATAAAAAAACCTTTTTTACATTTAAAAGATAACTTTTTTGTGTTTTTTATTTAAGTCAATACTCGTGCGATTGCTACTCTCGAGTGAAATTCCTTCAGAAAATTCAAATGAGAAGGCCACTTTGTAGTGTACAAGTAAGTATATTTGCGTAACGTCCTGGGTTCGATTTCATGCAAGATTTACACGAAATATTTATTCAAATAAGTGTTTTTCAAAAAAAAAAAATCAACCATGTCGCTAATCAAACCCGAGACCTCTTGCATGGTAGGCAAACGTGCTGACAATTACACCACGAGGCCGACATTTAAAAGAGAATTTCCCGGACTGGTACCTGAAGCGTAAGACTGATCATTTTACCTTCATGTAACAAAAAAAGATCAAGATACGCTGCGATAGTTTACAAATACAGTGCCCTATGCACCATTAGGTGCGAAAAAGGAATGATGATGAAGAAGCGTTTTTTCAAAACTATTTATAATCATTTATATGAACCTAGTTATTTTATTTACCATTAAAAAAAAAATATTAATTAAAACACAACATTTTGAGTTGGTCCAAATTTTTGTAGTTGTGTTTGCGAAAGCATAATATGTATCTCTCCAGCGCTACTTTTATATTTCGCAGCCAGGACAACTGCTTATTTGATGTACTCGCCATAGTGATTCCTGGGAAAAGATGACCAGACTGGTTTCCCGTTGCCTTCTCTGGTGGATTTTTCTGTCGGGGTTACCTTTCCTTAGCTAGTTGGTTCTGGTTTGGAGGCGCCAGAAACTTGCATTTTCTCTTCTCGTTATCTGCTGCAATCACACCGTGTGATCCCATTGCCCAGGGTTAGCGACATGGACGCTAACGAGTCGGTATAGTCAGCAGTGTTACTGGTGGAATGCAACTGGACGTTCGCAGCATTTTACAGAATCACACCCTCCAGCAAGATGTGACTCACTGCGTCCTTACTGGCAGTTCAAACCCTCAAGCTTTTTAACTTCACAACAATCAACCGATTGAAGAAATTTGTCAGAATAGAAGTCTTTGATAAAAGAATAACATAAATGATTTACGATGTTTTCATACTTCCACAATTTGCATATACAAGACAAAGTTAAAAAAAACAGTAAATAAGGCATTTAAAGTAAGATTACTTTTGAATGAACATACTAGAATTACAGATTTATATAAAGTAATGAAAATGCTCAATTTAAATTAATTGATTTACACAAAAAAGGTAAAAATGATATTTTTGATGAAAAACAATAAAATAAGATAAATATTTAATTTAACTTTAACGTCAATATACAATCAAAAAATACAAGCGGGTCAAATAATTTTACTTGCGAACAACCTAGGACTAACTAAAAAATAAATAGTTTTGTGTGTGCAGTGAAAGAGTTTAAGAATTCACTTTGAAAAGTCTTGAAATATATACAAAACCTCAGCCTACTTAAAAAAACATATTTAAAAAACTGTTTTTACAGCCCATGTAACGAGTGGCATGTGATGTTATTTTATCTTTTCTTTTCTAAGTAGGTAAACATTAACAGAAAATACAAAAGGAAAAATAATGAAACCCACCAAACCGCGAAACCAGCTTGTCAGCAGGCTTTTTATTTTCCTTTACAAAGAAAAAAAAATTGAAGAAATTTTAAAAATTCGAAATTTTTATAAACATTATTAAGAACTAAAAGCATACGTATTTTTCACACAAAATATATTAAGAAAAAATTATATAATTGACTGTTAACATAAAATAATGACCAATGCATATTTACCACTGATTTAGTCATAATGTATTAAATCTCACTACACCAGCACATTCGCTGATTCGAGATATTTTATACCAATTAAATATGTGATGTTATGTAAAATGTAATTTCATATGAAAAGTGAAACAATTTATTTTTTCATAAATAAATGAATCCAATCTTATCTAATCTAGACATAGGTGAATGTTACAAAGTGTGTAAAATGGCCACATTAACCTCATATGCTCTTTATTTTCAGCAATATGGTAGGGTTTCTAAAAATTTCAAAAAACATTGTGTATAAATAATAAATATCAATTTTGGGAAAGATCAGAAGATTTATTGATAAGGACTCCTGCAAAACTATTTACAAAGCAATTATTGAACCACACGTTAACTACTGTAGTAGCATTTTATTTTATCAAACAAAGAAAACATAGATAAACTAACTGTATTACAAAATAAAGCCTTTAGAATCATTTTGAAAAAAAAACAGATACACGAGGGTAAAGTCGATGGTAAATGAAATGAAATTATTAACATATAAAAGAAGAATATTTTACAATACAATGATATTTGTTCATAAAATTATAAACTCTAATAAAAAAACAAAATTTTGGAAAAAAAATGATCGGAACCAGCATTAACACGATCACAATACTAGAGAAAAGAACAAAATTAGACTTCCATTTAGGAAAAAGGCAAAGTCACAAAATTCAGTTTTATTTAAAGCAATTAAAAAGTATTACGAAATGGAAAAAATATTTATGAAGAAAAAAACATATCAAAATTTAAAATAATGGTCAAGACATATGTGATAAACAATTTATAAATTAAATATATTTGCAATGTTATTATTAGAACACTCATAACAATATGTATGATATGTGTGCCCTATTTTAAGATTTAAATAATAATAATAATAATAATAAAGTTTTTTTAATTTTTAAAAATTCACCTACTCTAACTTGAAAACTTATTTTTCTATCTCTAAATTTATACCTGTGAGATTAAATAAATTTTCAATACCCTACCTCATTGTTAATTTATGGACGGGTAAGTCCATCAAATTATTTATTTACGCACTCTGATTTTTGTTTTGAGTTGAGTAACCCATCTTCGGGCCAAATTTAATCACAAGTTAATACATTGATCCACTTAGTTTTAGAGTCCAAATTGTAGATTCTTTGATAAGCGTCCAGTGACTGAGCGTCGGCTTCGGTCGGGAAGTTTTACCTGAAATTAAATGCGGAGATGAATGTATCAAGGGTCCTTCAAGTTTTGAGCCAAAATAAGAAGTTGCTGAGTACTCTCAAGCCTTAGTCTTAAACATTTTATATTTTCTGTTTAGTCAATATATTAATATTTCTTTAAGGACCAGTCCACCTACTGCACAATCATATTTGATGATCAGCGAAATGCATTATCCGCATATGGACGGAAAGTTATTTATTTATTTATTTAAAACTTCAAGTACGAAGAATAAGTAATTTAGCGGACTTGTTGCTAAAAGCGATTTCTTCCAGCCAACCAAAAAACTGACTGGTCAAAAGAAGAGATTGGGTGAAATTTTGTAATGAAAAAACATAAGTATGCATCAAAACATAATATGGTCAAATAAAATTTAAAAAGCTCAATTAATTGAAAATAACAGCTATTTTTTAATTGAGAGATAAGGCTTGCATATATTAACAATCAAATATACATTTTTTTAAGTACGTTATACGTATTTGAATGATGAGGAATACGGGATCAGATAATGAGTTTGGAAGGAGAGAGAAAGAGGAACCAAGAAAAAAAAAAAGGATAAAAAAATATATTTAAGAAAAAAAAATCGTAAAAACTCTAGGGGGGTAGGATTTTGGAGATATATAATTATGATTCAGGCGTTTTTTGAAAGTGGCTAGATAAGGTGCATTTTTTACATGAAGAGGTAGCTCGTTCCAAAGTCTGGGAGGTTGGACGGAAAAGGAATAGCTGAAAAATGATGTGCTTTGTCGAGGAATGGAAAGTGTTCTCTCCTGAGAAGAGCGAAGCGAAAGACCATGATCATGACAACTTCGTGTGTAAAAAAGGACCTCAATCCTGGATACGTGTTTTTGACTCGATGTAGTAGATAGCGCATCTGCTTACCATGCTTAAGGTCCGTAATTCACTTTCTGGCAAAGTCAACGTGTAATATTTCTCTAATCCAAACGGTGACATTATTGCGCGATACGAAAGAGTACCCAAAAGAAACCGAACTAATATTTTGTTGAGAGGGAGTTTTTGTAGTACAATGTTCTGCTAATAGGATCATAAAGAACTACCGGTTTCAGTAAAAATCTCAAATATTGTTGCTAAAAAGGGATTTGTTTGGTTGGTGTGAATTTGTTGTGAAAATTGTT